>NXHD01000017.1:0-31899 GCA_002893725.1 Metschnikowia torresii | reverse complement strand
ATATATATATATATATTATTTTAAGTCAATATAAAGATATAGTAAAGCTGCATAGGGTCTTTTTGTCAACCTACGGGTATACGGCATCTTCACCGCAATTGCTATTTCACTGAGTCTACTCTGGATACAGTCATCGCATCGTTTATTCATTCATGCAGGACGTCAATTATACGTCAATGAATTTCGCTACCTTTGGATCCTCACAATAAGACCGTCGTTTATTTATTTATTATAAAGATTTTAACTTTTTTATCTAATAAACACTGGACAGATATCACTTATTATACTTATTATTACTAATATGCAATAAGCTATGTTTTTGGTAAACAGTCGCACGATTTAGCTTATTTATAGCATTTGCCGAGTTCATTCAGAGTAGTTATCTCATTCTCCTTTTAATATACCTGTGTCGGTTTACAGTACGGTTTATTTTTTTTTTACATGTTTTTTTTCTCATCAATATTTATATTTCTATTAATATCTTAGAGACCGTTCTTTTATAGTTAAACCTTATATATAAGAGGGTAAATTTATTTTACCTATCGTTACTCAAGCCAGCAATATCTTTATAATTTTTCATTATATATTCTACTACCATATTTATTTTTTTTTATTAAATATCTATAATTAAGTTATTAGTTTAGACCCGTATATTATCTCTATTATTAATAAATATATATATAAATATATATATATATATATATCAAATTAGTGCATTGTTACATGTTCTTTATAAGATGATTATTGTCAAACCCACTAACTAATTGTCTATAATTTAATTAAATTTATAATTTAAATATCCGGCGTAGCCGGCCATATAAATAAATATCTCAAATAATACTATATTCAACTAAACTGTTTATAGAATAAAAAGATATATAAGATAGATTATATTCACTTAACTAATAATTTGGGACTTTTATTTAATAGTCTAGGTTGTTTCCTTCTCGACTTACTACCTTATCGCAATAAGTCTGACTCTTTATTTAACTTATATACTGATTTCGAGGTTTAAATATTTTGATAAAATTTTATATAATTCCCCAAAGTTATTTAAGTGCTGTACCAGTTTAAAGATTTAATAAAGGCTATACTAAAATATATTTCGTAGAAAACCAGCTATCGGCAAACCAGATTTGTCTGTCACTGCTAAACACATCTCTTTAGAAATTATTGCTACAATTACCTATTGAGTCATATATATATTATCTTTTTTTTAGATTTATTTATTTTATATTTCCTTATTTTGTTTGGTTTTATATTATAAATATATATATATACTTGGATATATTTAGATCGTCTGCTTTCGGGCCTATTTATATTAATTTTATTATATTTTCATTTTTATTTTAATTTTTCTATTTCACTAATATAAATAACTCACTGGCCCATTATACAAAAGGTACGTTATCACTATAACTGCTCTCTACTAATCTATTTCATTTATTTCCTTTACAGTACTTTTATTTAATATATTCTTTTTTATCTTAGTAGTTGGTACTACTTTATTCATATCTCTTGATATTACTTTAAGATTTTAATAATTTCACTCACCGCTACACTTATTATCTCTGTTGATTTCTTTATTAAGTTACTTAGATGTTTCAATTCACTTAATTCTTATTCTCTTATTTTCATTTTTAGATTGATTCTTTTTTATCTTTTTATCTATTTAATATATTAATTATTAACCCCTTTTTATTTGATTAATTAATTCCTTAAATTAGTATTATTTACATACACCAATTTTCAATACCTCTCCTTTATTTTTATTCTTTTACATTTATCACCTTGTCATATATAATTACAATTTATATCATATTTCCCGGCTACGCCGGCTATTAAATTTTACTTTCTTAAAGATTTATTATCTCCTATATTCTTATATATTATTAACTACATAATTTAATATATAATTAATTACAAGGGAGATATAATTCGATACATATCCCCTCCTCTTAAAGAGGAGGGGATTATTAATTGCACATTTTAAATTATATAATATCATTATATTTTACTCCTTTATCTTAATAATAAATTATTTATGGCCTAGTAGCCGGGATCTTTAATTAATATGACCGGCGTAGACGGGATTAATCATACTTTGTTATTATATATGACTTAGTCATCAGAATATATCTAATTATAATTAAATACATTTTGTTATATATATAATCTAATTGTCGAGATTATTAATGAGATTTTATGGAAATATATGGCCGGCGTAGCCGGGATTATATGGCCCGGCTAAGCCGGGGAATAATTATATCTTATATAACTCGGCCATATAATAAGTATTTTTTTAAGAGTAAATAAAATAAAAATTATGTATATTAAATTATTTAAAATATAATGAAAAGCATATTGATTATAGTCTTTAGGAAATATTATAACAGATATTACCCGGCTACGCCGGGCCATATAAAAATATTATAATTCTAAATACCCGGCTACGCCGGGTATAAATATTAAAATTTATTTATTCGGTTATAAATATATAACCATATTTAAATTTGTAATATATTATTTCCCGGCTACGCCGGCCATTAATATCACCCGGCGTAGCCGGCCATGTGTATACAAATATGTAAATCATATTTAAAGGGAATAATATGAACATTAAAATAAAATAGATCATATTATCTTTAAAGATATTATAATTATTCCCGGCTATATTAATTAAAGATAATAATATAAATATTCGATTATGTGGATATAAATGTTAATAATTATATATATTTAAATGAATAAACTAATAAAAAAGTATATAAATATATACTTGGTTAGATTAAATCGAAGGAAAATAAATAATTATTGGTTATAATGTTGTATAACACTAAGTATTATTTATTCTGTAAATATTTTTATTCTACTATTTATTATCTTTCTACTAAAGGTGATGGTATGTTTTTCTTTAAATTATTATATATGGCCGGCGTAGCCGGGAATATATTAATCTTGGCATGACAGAGCTATAAGAAATAAATATATTAAAATAAGGGGTTAAGTAAAAAATAAATATATGGCCGGCTACGCCGGGAACCATATTAAAAGAAGGGTAAAAAAATTAAATGAATATCTATAAATCCCGATCAGGTTCCCCTAACCGAACCGTATTTCAACTTACAGCAAGTCCTATTTATAGTTTCATAAAAAATGATAATAAATATTTCTTGCTGTTGATGAGTGGTTAGTACGAAGTAGCAAATAATTTCACCGTAACACTCTAGTTTACGATTACTAGCAATTCCTCCTTCATATAGCCAAATTGCAGGCTATAATCCTTTATTGAAAAATTTCATAATCTTATTTTTTAATTTAATTAATATTTTATATTAATTTAATTGTAAATAATATTGTAACACGTCTATTGCCCATTATATAAGGGTCATCATGATTAGTCTTCTACCTCTACTTCCTATTACCTTTCGATAATACATAAATTAAAAAGGATTACGTTCATTTAATAACTTAATATTATACCTCAAGGCATGAACTGACGACAACGATGTAACGCCTGTATAAATTATATTCGGTTAAACCGAATAATTCAAAAATATGAATGGCCGGCGTAGCCGGGTAATAATTAATATTCAAATAATGGTAAGGTTTAAGGGGGATTATCCAATTAAATAACATGTTCCACTGCTTGTGACTACAACCGTCTAATGTCTTGTATTTCACCCTTGCGAGCGTACTAGTCAGGCGGAGTACTATTCATTTTCACTTGTTTTTAATTATTGTACTCATAGTTTACTGCTACGATTAAATGGGTATCGAATCCATGTCATTCCCGTAGCCTTCGTCTCACAACGTCAATATATTTTTAGTAATCTCTTTATAGTCATAATCTATTCTATGCATTTTATCTCTCTTAGATTAGTTCTTATTACCTTTTTTATATTCTAATTTTATTTTTTAAAATCGTTCTACAGACCCTTTAAGCCATTTTGACCAATGCTTGCCCTCTATGTCTAACCGCAACTGCTGGCACATATTTTAGTTAGGACTTTCTTTAAATATTATCATT
The DNA here is from genome assembly GCA_002893725.1 of Metschnikowia torresii. Classification (NCBI taxonomy): domain Eukaryota; kingdom Fungi; phylum Ascomycota; class Pichiomycetes; order Serinales; family Metschnikowiaceae; genus Metschnikowia; species Metschnikowia torresii. Next base: position 27,869 of record NXHD01000017.1, on the reverse strand, counting down.
ATTAATATTTATTTGGAGTTTATAGTTTTTCTTTTATTTTTTTTTATTTTTTTTTAATTTCCTCCTCGTAGATAACTCGATCAGTCGTTAGACCATTGTCAAATATTCCTCACTGCTGCTTTATATAAAAGTTAATATAGGACTTTATTTTTTTTATAAAGGTTTCTATTAATGTGACCGTTCTAACTCTCATTATCGGTTTCAGTTCTATGGCTAGAATTTCTTCTATTACCTACATCTGATTAAGGATTTTTATTTCCTTATTTACTCACCTGTACGCTAAATTTAATTTAACTTGCATGTGTTATGTCTCTACATAGCATTTAATCTGAACCAACATCATGTTCTTTTATTTTATTTTATTTTTATTTTTCTTGAATTACTCAGAATTGAACTGAGATACATCCATTATGAGTGGAATGCTCTACCATTGAGCTATAATTCATTCTTTTTTCTTATGCAGTAGATAGATTTGAACTATCATAATAAAGTTATGAGCCTTATATGTTACCATTACATTATACTGCTTACTTATATTTTTTATTTTATCCTTAAAAATTATTATTAACTCTTATATTTAATTATATATACAAATCCCGGCTATGCTGACCTTTTAATCAATCCTTATAATTAAATATATCCTTAAATCCCGGCGTAGCCGGCCATATGATTAACCTACGATAATTATATAGACTTATCCCGGCGTAGCCGGCCATATAATCAACCATGATAGTACATTATTTATCCCGGCTACGCCGGCTATAATATAATCAATCCAGATAGTATCTCCCGGCTACGCCGGCCATATTTATCATAATAATATGATCAATACCAATGATTAATTATATCAACAAATCCCGGCGTAGCCGGCCATATGAGTAATCTTGATAGTTAAAGATATATCCTTAATGATATGATAAAATTTTATGGTTTAATATATATCTAAATAAAATGATTAACATTGATGGGTTAATTGGGAAATAAATGAATAATTATTTGGCATATTTAGCCAGGTCAAATTTCCCGGCTACGCCGGCATATTATATTATCTCATTATCTTTTATAATAATCTTTATTAATTAAAACCCTCCACCAAAGGTGGAAGGATATTATACCTTCTATTAATTAAATCCCTCCACCAAAGGTGGAGGGTTATTATCTATTTCGAAGGGATTAAATATTTATTTTACCTATTTAAATTTATTTTTAATTATATAAAGTAGGAATAAAAAAAAATAAATTTATTTATTACCTAAATAGAATAATATATTTTCAATAGAAGAGATAATAGGAACAATAATAATAAAGTAAGAGAAATAATAAATAGTTAAAACTTGACCTAAGAATATATAAGGAACTTCAACATGCATTTGACCTAAATTACCTAATAAAATAAAATTAAATACAAATAAATAGAAAGAGAATTTAGATAAAACTTTAAATGAGTTACCTCTAATAACTGATCTATCTGTAATAGGTAATATTAATAATATTAATAATGCAGCAAACATAGCTATAACTCCACCTAATTTATCAGGTATTGATCTTAATATAGCATAAAATGGTAATAAATATCATTCTGGTACAATTGATGCAGGTGTAACCATTGGATTACCAGGTATATAATTATCTGAATGTCCTAATGTATTAGGTGAAAAGAATACAAATAAACTAAATATAAATATAAATACAAATACTGTTATTAAATCTTTAAATAAAAAATAACTATGCATTGGTATTCTATCTATATTTCCTGATATTCCTACTGGATTTGATGAACCATGTACATGTAATGCTATAAAATGCATAACTACTAATGCAGCTAATATAAATGGTAATAAGAAATGTAATGCAAAAAATCTTTGTATTGTTGGATTTGATACTGAGAAACCTCCTCAAATAAAGGGAACAATATCTCCACCTATAAATGGTATAGCAGATAATAAATTAGTAATAACTGTTGCCAAAATAATAATATAGTTTATTCAATATTTCCAATTATATTGGTTTTATATTAAAATATTCTCGTTATATCTCCTTTTTTTTATATAGATTACACTGATTATATTTCCCGGCTATATTTATGTTTATTTAAATAATAGCTATATAAAAAAAAAGATAATATTTTTGTTAACATAAACTATACCCTGTACTTATTATATAAATATTTCTCACTTAATTAATGAGAAAATTAATCAATCAAAAAATTATATCTTGAAAGAATTAATAAATTTACCTTTAAAAGACAATATATTTTCTTAAAAATAAAAGAAAATTAGATTTATAACCGGCATTGCCTGTATTAAATTCTATGACAAAGCTAAGCCAGATCAATATTGTATAATAAGCCTTGTGTAAAATAATATTTCCCGGCTACGCCGGTCATTTATTAAAAGATATTTCAGATAAATATCCCCTCCCCCTTAGAAAAGGAATAAATGGCGATTAATACCCCCTGTAGGGGTATAAATTATATTCCCGGCTACGCCGGCCTTATATTCTGAAATATAATAATAATATACCCTGGTTAATGATGAACCATCATTATATACCTAAAGGTATATGATAAACATGTATTGCATGTTAATGGTGATAAATCTCATAATAAATTTGTAATATAAATTGATTAATCATATTATTCAGGGTAAATAATTAAATATAATTTTAATTATTTCCGAGTGCACATTAAGCATCATTTCAGACACCCATTATTGAACCACTCTGTAGGGATAATATAATTTACCCACGGTCTTGTTACTTAACATATAATTTTGACCCGTTTTCAATAATGTTGCATTATATAAATAATCTGAAATTATCAGATTTAATTTATTTTTAATTATATATTACATAAATTTTTATATAATACTATATTATTATATTTAATTATATTTTATTCCGGCTACGCCGGCCATAAAGAATTATAAATAATTTCCAAATTTATATTTCATGGATGGTATAATATATGGTTTAACTAAATTAATTAAAATTGGCATAGAATTAGATAAAATATAAATATTATATTGATTTATTGTACCTGTTTTATGTATAGTTGATTTAATATTATATTTAATATATAATATATTAATTAATTGTTCTACTTCATTAAAAGTAAAATTATTAGTACATAATTTTAAACCTTTACCTAATTTAATTCCATCATCCATAATTCAAATAGCTAAAGCTATAGGTGATAAATAATTATAAATATTTTTAGGTAATATTTTTATATATTTTCCTTTTATACTAGATTTATATCAATTATTATGTATTATATTAAATTGATTATAAGTTCAAGTACTAAATCTAATTATTTTTCTTATTTTACCTTTATTACCTATTTTAGTTTGTATTTTAGGTATATTAGTATTACAATAACCTAAATTAGCAATTAATCTATGTAAATATAATAAATATTCAGTATGACTACTTTCTTGATAAAATAATATTCTAGTACCTTTACCATTTTTACGTTTTTCTGCATAACCATCACCTAATAAAGAACCATATATTATTTCTATTATTTCTTTATCTAAAGGTTTATTAAAATTAATAACATCTGAACGTTTAATACAATTATTTATTATAATTTTTAAATTACCTATTCATAAAGTATCTCCATTATATATATTTCTTTGTTTAATAAATTTAAATATTAAAATAAAATTAAATATAATAACATTTAAGGCAAAAAAGTTACCTCAGTGTGACATTTGTCCATATACTAAACAATAACCCATAAATGCTGTTGCTATTGTTAATATAAATATTATTACTCCTATAGATCAAACTGTAACTCTTGGTGATTTATAACTTCCATAATATAATGCTTTTGCTATATGTAAATATAAACATATAAAAAAGAATGAAGCTCCATTTGCATGTATATATCTTATTAATCATCCAGCATTAACATCACGCATAATATGTTCTACTGAATTAAATGCTAATTCTATATTACTTGAATAATGCATTGCTAAAAATATTCCACTAGCTATTTGTATTACTAAACATAATCCTAATAATGAACCTAAATTCCATCAATAATTTATTGATGATGGTTGTGGACTATCTATTAAATAACTATTTACTAATGATAAATATGGATTCGTTTTTCTATATGTCATTTTATTTTTTTTATTTTTTTTTTTACTTTTTTATTAAACCGATATTATCGGTATTTTATTTTTTTTAATCTTACCTTTTAAATATAGGTAAGGTTATATATTTATTTAAAATCCTTCTTTATAAAGAGGTATTAATAATCTTATTCTATAGTTTAATGGTTAGAACATTACTCTTCTAAAGTAATTATTTGGGTTCGAATCCCAATAGAATAAATATTTTATATGGCCGGCTACGCCGGGTAAATAGCCGGGATTTATCATCTTTTGGATAATAATTATTATTAATTTTTTATATATTTTTATTATCTTTAAAGTATAATAAATAATTATTTCTTATATATTACTTTAATAGTATTAATTTATATTTTAAATCATATTATTATACATATATTTATATTATTAGTGTTATCAATATAATAATTATATTAAATTCTAAGTTATTTATACATAAATAATCTTTAATAAATCCCGGCTATGCCGGTCATATTTATACATACTTTAATAAATTATGTTCTTCACCTTTCGTCCATAATTAAATATTTATTTTATTTCATCTTTATATTATTACATTTATATACCCGGCTATGCCGGCCATATATGAATAAATTATCTTATCTCACTTTAAAAGAGAAGGGTAGAGGAAATGATTAACCCCTTCGGATAGATAAATACCACCACCTTTAAAGGTGGTGGATATGATTAACATTTTTAATAAATTAACCTTGTGATATGGGTTGAATAACATGTAATTAAGATTTATTTACCTAATGTAATAGATTATTATCTAAACTTAATAATATTTATTTATGGCCGGCGTAGCCGGGTAAATATTAAAAAAGTAAATAAATATTTCTAATATATAAATCCTTTATATATGATTTATAATATTAAAAGGTATAATATAATTATCCACCACAGAATGTGGTGGATATGTGATATCTTTCCGATAAGTATAATTTATATATATGGCCGGGATATATATATGGCCGGCGTAGCCGGGAAATATAATTTCGAATATATGGCCTAGTAGCCGGGATTTATATATATCTATTTTTTTTTATATATGATAAATCATATACTGTAAATTGATAATATTTATATCCACCACTTACAGTGGTGGATATGAGATATAATTCTCATAGAAATTATTTATTTATCCACCACAGAATGTGGTGGATTTTATATATCTTTCACAGTAAGTGGTAAATATATCTATATGATCAGGTTATTTATGATATATAATACACTGTAAATTAATAAATTATTTTATCTATAATATATTTTTTACAGATAATTGATAATATATATATATCCACCACTGTAAGTGGTGGATATGTCATATCATTCTGTAGGTATAATTTATATATCTTATGAATATGATATATCTACCACTAATAATGGTAAATATAAATATAACCCGGCTACTAGGCCATATATGATATATAATAACGAAAGGAATAAGATAAATATAAATATATCAACTACTTACAGTGATGGATATGATAAATAATTAACTGAAAGTAGATAATATATATGACCGGGTTATGAATATGATTAATCATCCCACCCACCCATAGGGTGGGTGGGATTATATCTTTATCTTTTATAGATGCCCGGCATTGCCGGGATATATTTTACATATATTGTGGAAATTATATATCTTTTATATTCATAAAAGGTTTAATATAAATCCACAGTGGTAGATATGATTTATTATTATAATCCCGGCGTAGCCGGGTTATTTATCTTTTATATGGCCGGGAAATATTACCTTAATAGGAATATAACACTTTATATATATATAAATATATATATATAATAAATGATTTGTATAGGTGAATTATGATTAAAAACAAATTGTATGATAAATTATAAAGAGTTCTAAATAATTAGTAAATAAGATTAATTAAAAGAATAAGAATTAAACCCTTTAAGTGTATTATAGTTATAAATAAAAAGAGAATTAAATTACATTTAAATCCCGGTTACTAAGCCATAATTATTATTAATAAAATAAAGATGAAAGAATAAATAATAATCCAGGAAATATCACTTAAAAAAAGGGATAAACCCGGCTACTAGGCTATAAAATAAAAAAGAAAATAAATGAATAAATGAAGATAAATAAACAAACCCTAAAAAGGTAAAATAAAGATAATATTAATAAAGATAATATTAAAGATAATAATTAAAGGAAAATTAGAAATTAATCTACTAACACCAGTACTACCTAAAACTCTTAATAAACCATTATCAATATATTCATTCATTTTACCACCTAAAACTAAAACAGGTCTAATAATTAAATTATTTAATAATTGATCGTAATAAATACGTTGATTAAAGTAATTATAAATAGAATTAAATTTAGAAGAAATAAATAAAGAATAAAAATATTCATAAATTAAAACTAAAGATAAAGATAAAGATAAACCTAAAATCATAGGTAAAAATTTAAATAATAAAGGTATTGTCATTTCTGTTTCTATAAATGTATTTGTATGTGGTAAACCTATATTTAAATGAAATATAACATTATCTCTATAATATCCTATAAATATACTATATATTGCTAAAAATGTCATAGGTATTGCCATATAATTACTTTCATGTATAAATGTATATGTATATTTATTTGATCTAGGATTATTATAAAATGTTAAATATAATACTCTTAATGAATATATTGCTGTTAATGTTGCTGATGCTGTAGCTATAAAGTATAATATATATCCACTTATTGTATATGTTCCATATAAACTTTCTATTATTATATCTTTAGAATAATATCCTGTTAAACCAGGTATTGCCATTAATGATAATGAAGCTATTAACATATTTACATAACTATAAGGTAAATAATTAATTAATCCTCCATATTTACGCATATCTTGTGTTTCTGACATATAACTATGTATTATTGATCCAGCTGCCATAAATAATAAAGCTTTGAAAAATGCATGACAATATAAATGATATATTGCTAAATCATATGCACTTGATCCTATTGCTAACATCATTATTGATAATTGACTCATTGTTGATAATGCTATTACTCTTTTTATATCATTTGATACTACTGCTATTAACCCACTTATTAATGTTGTTAATCCTCCTAATCATAATATTGTTAATAATATTGATGGTGTATATTCTAATATATATGATGATCTAACTAATACAAATACTCCACTACATACCATTGTTGCTGCATGTAATAATGAACTTACAGGTGTTGGCAAATAAATCTTATTACTTTCATAATAAGGTGGACTATTTCTTAATTTATTTCCAATCCTGACCAATGGCCAGTATTTATGCCCGCTTCGCGGGGAATTTTTGTAAATAAATTTTACACGATATAGTCTCTGAGGATCCTTATATTTATTCATAAACAAATAATTTATAAATATAATTATATTTATAATTAATTTATATAAGTTTCCTGCTGATTATCTATATATTTTTATCTTTTTCATAATTTATTACCCTTGGGATATATCCCGGCCAATAGCCGGCATTTATTATGTATAAAACTTTAAGAGTTTCCAGCATATAGTGTAATTTTAGGAGGGCCGAAACCTGTTAATTATATTATCTTTATTACATAAGATATATAACCTCCAAAGGAGGTCATTATTATTATTATTTAATTTTATATCTCATAGATGGTATTATATCATTAATTATTAATGATTTAAATAATAATGAACTTTTTTAGATATACGTATTCTATATGTTTTATGGCCGGCGTAGCCGGGATTATAAATTTTACGATTTTTTATAGTTGAAATTATATTAAATTTTAATTTTAATAAATTAATTAATTTATGTACTTCTTTTAAGGTAAAATTATCAGTACATAAATAATAAGTATTACTATCTTTTTCTAGATATCCATCATCCATAAATCAATAAGCTAATGTTTTATTAATAAAATTATTTTCTAAATTATATGGTAATCTTTTTATTTTAATATTATTATTATCCTTATAATATCATAATTTATATATTTTAGTAAAATAAGGATTAACTTTAGTAGCAATTCAAAATTGAGTAGGATTGTCTTTTGGTCAAGGTGTAGGTTTAGTTTCTTTACATAAAGTATTTAATACTTTATATTTAATATGATTTATATATTATAAATTTATTATTGAATAAGTAAATTCTAATCTACTATTAGCTTTATTACTTATAGGTGTAGATAAATGACCATCTCCTAATAAAAATCCATTTATTATTTCTTTTATTTCAGATGTTATTAAATTATAACTATTTATAACTTCTTTATCTAAGGAATAAGTTGAAAATATATATTGAGATTTAAATACCTTAATTTCCTTATCAATAGATTTATCCACTTTATATTTATGGCCGGCTACGCCGGGTAAATATTTTGTTATTGTTGATCTAGATATATGAAGAATATTTGATGCTTTTGTTATTGACTCATATTCATTTTCTTTATATTTATCTTATAATATATCATATACATATATTTTATATATATTAACATCATTATCTATTTCATTTAATGAAGGAGTAATATTATTAGTATAATTTTTATTATTATATCTCTTCTTGTTTAATAAGGAAATATGATAATTAGATTTAAATAATTGATTATTAAAGTTGTATTTTTCTTTACCCTCCATAGCTAATAATAATCAAGAATGTAAACCTAATTGAGCAGATTTAGCAGTAGCAGCAATTAATAACATAATAGCTAATAAATTTAATATAGTTGTATTAATATGAGGAGTTAATAATTCAATAGTTAAAAAATCAACAGAATTAAATAAAGTAATAATAGTACCAATAAATATAACAAATAAAGCATCACCCATTCTATTAATTAAAATAGCAGATAAAGCAGATTTCATAGCTGCAATACGTGTATTTCAAAAAGAAATTAATAAATAAGAAATAACTCCAACAAATTCTCAACCAATAAACATCATAATATAATTACTACTAACAATTAAAATAGTCATAAAAATAGCAAAAATACTTAAAATTACATAGAAACGATTTCTATTAGGATCAAATCTCATATAATCTATAGCATAAAATAAAACAGCCATAGTAACAATACCTACAGGTACCATAACAGTCATTGATAAAGAATCTAATAATAAAGCATAATCAACTTTTAAAGAACCAATAGTAAATCAATTACATATATTAATTAATACTGATTCTTCATAAATATAAAATAAATAATTAAACATTATAATATATTTGTTACTTTTCCTCTCAATCTATAATATGAAACTAATAAACTTAACCCTATTGCTGATTCTGCTCCTGCTAATATTATTATAAATAATCCAAATATTGTTCCTTCTATATCATTTATATAATTTCCTACATATAATATCTTTACTGTTATTGTTAATAATAATATCTCTATTGCTATTAATAATGTTATTATATTATTTTGACTTATATAAAATGTTATTAATGTTGTTAATATTGCTAACATACTTTTTTATTTTTTTTCTTTTTTTATCTCTTATTTATAAGTTTATTTAATTTACTACTCACTCCTCCTTTAGTCATTTGTGTTATTTATACCTTCTCTATTTTAAATAATATATTTATCCTTTTATTTATATATATATATCTTTCCTTATATATTTACTATTATTAAAATAAATTAAAATATAATTAACATAATAAAGATATAAATATTTATATACAAAAATATATAAATATCTCTTATTCCCGGCTTTGCCGGGCCATCTATAAAACAGATTTATAATCACCCCTTTGATAATTATTAACATACAAAAAATGTTATATTATTTAAAACTTAAGGTATGAGTAATTATTTATCAAATTGCCATATAGTAAAAAAAAATAAACCATTTAAAAAGGAAGGGGGGGGGATTAAATAAAGCCGGCTATTAGGCCATATAAATAATTAAATAATTATAAAAGAAGGTAAAAAAACTAATAAATATAGATAAAGAGAATAAAAAATATAGAAAATAAACCCCACCTCTTTAAGAGGTGGGTATAAAATACCCAACAAAGTGGGTATAACATCTTAATTAAAAATCCCAACTATTAGACCATATAATAAATATTATTATAAATTGCATAGTAGTTTATTAATAAATGAATAAATAACCAATAAAAAAGGATAAAATAAATATAAAACTGATAATATATTAATTTATATTTATTTATTTAGGTGAAGTTAATACAGGTAATTCATGGAAAGTATGATACTCTGCAGGTCTAGCTAAAATTAATTCTATATCTGAATTTCTTATTGATCTAGTTAAGTTAGATTCTAAGAAATCAGGTGCTATTTGTATTTCTTCTTGTTCGTTTAATCCATTATTTAATTGTATTTCAACACTTTTTAATCCTACAATAACTGAAATAACAGATATAGCTGAACCAATACTACTAATATAATTTCATCCTACAAAAGCATCTGGGTATTGTGGTATACGACGTGGCATTCCATTTAGCTTTAATATTTTATATATCCATTACTTGACCTTATATTATATTTATACCAACTATAATATTTAATATTATATAATTCCGGCCATATATATATAATCTCATTTATTGTAAGTATAAAATTTATATATATATATTTTATTCCGGCTACTAGGCCATTTTAATTATATATCTAATATATTTAATATGATTATTTTTATTAAAATAATAACTTAATCATTTATTTAAATAAATATTATAACCTATGATTAGAAAATATTAATCATATATTACCAACATAATAGGAAAATAATAAATATATATTATTATATTATATATTCCGGCTACTAAGCCATATATAGTTATTAAATATATATTAATAAATATATCCATCCAGGGGATGATTAATAACCCTCCTTCGGAGGTAAATAAATTATATTCCCCCTCCTCTGTAAGAGGAGGGGGGGGGGGGGATTATTAATCTCAGCGAAGCTGAGATATATTTTAATATTTTTTTTTTATTTATTTAATCGATATTTCCTGGCTACTAGGCCATATATCTCGGTCATATATTTATATCTTTATTAAGTTTTTATATAGTCTAGTAGTCAAATAATTATTTTATTATATTATAAATATAACTCATAATTAATTATAAAACTGATATTTAATTTTTATCCCGGCTATATACCCGGCTACTAGACCATATATATATTTTATTATATATATATATTACTTATAAATATGATATTATTATACCCCGGCTACGCCGGGCCATATATAAATATATATATTATTATATATATATTACATATAAATATGATATTATTATTATTTCCCGGCTACGCCGGGCGATATAAATATATATATATCCACCACTGAAAGTGGTGGATATGATAAATCATTTCAAAATAGGATAATATATATAATTATTAATATTTATATTAAAAAGGACTATATCTTGATAATATTATTTAAAGTAGATATAACTATAATATTAACTCTCACGTATAGTCTCTGAGGATCCTTATAATATTAACAAATTAAGATTATATAAGTTTCCTGCTGATTGTCTATAATGTATATTTTACTGACATAGTATATATAAATCCCGGCAACGTCGGCTATATAATAGTAAAAATAGAATTAAGATGTTCCAGCATATAGTGAGTTTTTACTTAGGCCTAAATTAACCTAAGAAGTGCATTGGTAAGAATATAATATTAACTGAGATAAATAATAATCAGAAATGTATTTCTGCTCATACTTTATTATAATTTAATCCAAACATTGAAGGACCTCAATAATAATATCCACCAACTAAACTAAATAATGCACCCATAGATAATACGTAATGAAAATGACCAACTACGTAATAAGTATCATGGAATGCTACATCAATAGATGCATTTGATAATAATACTCCTGTTAATCCTCCTATAGTAAATAAGAATAAGAAACCTAAAGCAAATAACATAGGTACAGCTAATCTTAATTCTCCACCATATATAGTAGCTATTCAACTAAATATTTTTATACCTGTAGGTACAGCAATAACCATAGTAGCACTAGTAAAGTAAGCTCTAGAATCTATATCTAAACCTACTACATACATATGATGACTTCATACTAAGAATCCTAATAAACCAATAGATCCCATAGCATATAACATACCAATTTCTCCAAATATAGGTTTTTTACTATATGTTGATACTATATGTGATATTATACCAAAACCAGGTATAATTATTATATAAACCTCTGGATGCATTGGACCATCTCTTTATATAATATAACATTTATATCCCGGGGTAACCGGCTATATATACTTTCCTTATATCTATTATATATCATTTTATATTTTTATTATTGCCGGCGTAGCCGGGAATATAATTGATATTTTTAATTTTAATATTTATTTTTCCCACATTCCTCCTTTAATGGAATAGGTTATTCATTGGATATTTATCTAATTTTAGTCATTTAGTTTTTTATCCACTTATATTTCTTATATGGCCGGCATAGCCGGGATAAATAAATTTACTTTTAATTATTATTGAATATTACCCGGCTATATATATCTTATCTCAATATATATATTACTTTAATATATAAAGTATTTTTAAGATATAAATAAAGTATTATATCCCGGCTACGCCGGTATTAATATAATAAATAAATTACTATAAACATAAAACTATTAAATTAAATATTATTATATATAAGTATATTAAAAATAACCCAGTCATATAATTATTATATAATTTATAACCCAACCCATAGGGGTTGGGGGGGTATTAATCATTTCCCGGAAGGGGGATATTTATATAATTTTATGCCCGGCGTAGCCGGGAATATATTAAGTTTACGTATTTTAATATAGCCGGCTACGCCGGGATTTATTAAATTTATTAACCTTTATAGTGAATAAATCATATCCACCATTAAATGTGGTGGTAACTTTTATTAAAAGTAATTTATTAATTAATTTATATGACCGAGTTATATATTTATAACCTTATCTTAATTTGACTATATTAAAAATAACATACCTTGCATTGAAAAGGTTAATAATAATTATAGATAATAATTGATAACACTTATGAGTAATTAATCATTACCTTCTATTAAAAATAGAAAGATATAAATATATAAAAGGGGGGGGGGGGGAAATATAAGGAAAATATATATAATTTAATATTATATAACAAACGTATGGTCTCTGAAGTTCCTACTCTCAAATTAAATGATTTGGTTACTTGCGGATTATAATAAAATAATAAAAATTTTACTTTAATGATATATATATAAAGTAATTAAAATATAAAATATTACTTTCCCGCATATAGTTTGTTGCAAAATAAAATATATCTATAAAAATAAATTTATTAATCTTTTGGAATAATAAATAATATAACCACAGAAAATGGTGATAAATTTATTAATCTTTTAGAATGATAAATAATATAATCACAGAAAGTGGTGATAAATTTATTAATCTTTTAGAATGATAAATAATATAACCACAGAAAGTGGTGATAAATTTATTAAGGGCCATCCTTGACCAAAGAATCAGAAAAGGTGTTGATATAATACAGGATCTCCTCCAGCAGCTACTTCATAGAAACCAGTATTAAAGTTTCTATCCATTAATAATAATGTAACTCCAGCTGTTAATACAGGTAAAGATAATAGTAATAATATAGCTGTAAAGAATATAGCTCAAACAAATAATGGAGCATTTACCATATGTAAACCAATAGTACGCATATTTAAGAATGTTACTATAAAGTTTATAGCACCTAATAAACTAGATATACTAGTTAAATGTAAAGCAAATATAGCTAAATCAACACTAGGACCAGAATGAGCATTAATAGATGATAAAGGTGGATAACAATTTTGTTTATAATAATCTACTATATAAGAATATAGATTATCCCCCGGAGGGGGAGAGGGGATGATATATATCACCGGGGGTAATATAGATTATCCCTTCGGATGATTAATCTCATCAAAGATGAGATAGATTATTATTTCAATATATTACTATATTGTTCGGACTATGTCTTATTAATTAAGATTTATGTTTAATTTTTAATTTTCTAATGAAATCTCTTATATCTTTTAACATATTATAATTTTTATTATTATTTAAATAACTTTTTTTTCATATAGAAAATTCTAAATTTTTTACACCTAAAAATATTATAGTATGATCTTTAGTTATAAAATAATTAATTATTTTTTCTATACTTGTTTTAGATGTAGTATCTAATGAATAATAAGAGTTTTTATTTTTTGTTGTTTTAAATTTAATTAAACTAGTTATATTAAATATAAGTTTAATAGAATATAAAATTATAGGATCTAATTTTTGAGTTATTCCAAAACCATGAACTATTCTTATATTAGATTTAGAAACTAAATAAAAACTACCTTCAGCTTCAATAAAACCTGTTAATCAACTTTTAGACATTATTGGTGTTATTTCTTTAAGAGATATTTTATCTTCTAAATAAGGATTTAATTGATTACCTTCTCCAGTATTTATATATATATCTTTATTTATTTTATCTCATGCAGGAGATAAATAATTTAATTTCATTTCACGTTTTTTAATTTCTTTTATAAGATTAGTTTTTTCAATAGTTGTTAAATCTTTTCTATTATATATAAATAATGAATCTCTAAATATTTCATAATTAAAATATTTTGATGTTAATAATGGATATTTATCAAATATAGGTATAATTATATTTATTAAATCTTTTGTTGATGTTATTACATAATTAGACATAGTTTTATCTTTTGATATTCTACCTACACCTAATTCTGATTTAATTTTATATAATATTTGTTCATTATATTTACTTTGACTTAATTTAAATATAAACATAGTACTATCCCTATTTAATGGAAAATAAATGTTAAATGTACCATCTCCATCTGTAAATCCTACTAATCATTCTTTAAGATTTATATGGCCGGAATTTTTATTTCTTGTTATATTTGATTTTTCTCTTATATTTATTTTATGGCCGGCGTAGCCGGGATATAATGAAATTCCTCTCCGATGGGAAGGGTAGTTTATCAACCCGTTACACAGGGTTAATGTACCTTGTATATATTTTCCTATAAAAATATGGTAATAGGATTGTACATTATTATTAACTCTATATAAAGGAGATAAAAGATATAAAATCATTAAATTATATCCTATATAATATATTATATAATCTAATAAATCGAAATATATATTTTTATTTATATCGAACGTAGTCGAGCATATATTTATATTTTTTATAAAGTAAGAATAATTTAATAAAATTAAACATAGAATCTTATTTATTATCATGTATAGTCTCTGATGTATATATTTTATATTATTCGACATGGCCGGCATAGCCGGGAATGGAATAAAAATAATTTTTATGGCCCGTGTAGCCGGGATATATATACAGGCATATAAACCTATTATAAAGATTATTACTGTAATTAAATACGAGTACTTTATAAATCATTTAATAATCTCCTTGAAGAGTGATGATCAACCGTTAATTATCTTTTCAAAATAATAATTTTTATTACCGGTGTAGCCGGGATTTCAAAAGGTTGAAATAATATTTCCTATTCACTCTTTATAGTTATAGGGATTATTAAATAAGGTCTTCCATGCATTTAATGATATTTGACCCATATAATGGGTATACGGCTTATTACCTACCGTTCATCCTGTTCCTGCTCCTTGTTCTATTAATACAGAAGCAATAATACAAACTAATGCAGGAGGTAAACATCAAAAACTAATGTTATTTAATCTTGCAAAAGCCATATCTACAGCACCAATCATAATAGGTAAGAAATAATTACCAAATCCACCTATTAATACAGGCATTACAAATAAGAATATCATTCCTATTGCATGTCCTGTTACTAAAAGTAGAGTAGCAGAAAGTTCCTTTTACATAACTTAAAGCCCTCTCCAAACCGTACGTGATAGTTTCCCATCATACGGCTTTCCAGGTTGACATTAAAACAATGCTAAATACCTGGGCCTTTTTTTCAATTAAGTGCCCTTCCTTGATGATGCTTAATATGACATAATTTGCATAACGGTATCTGTTTTCTGTTCATCTTAACTTGACGGCTGGTAATATAATCTAAACTATTAATACCTTCCAATTTCCGTATATGATGAACTTCTACGTCAATATCAGAATTACAAACTATGCAATTAGCATCTAGTAGTTTTTTAGCTCTAGGTAACATATAAGCCGCTTTATCTATTCAATCTAATGGATTATCAATATTGGAAGTTTTAGAGAACAAGAAGTCTTTATGACTTTTTATTCTTTTTATATTTGACTCAAAAGTTTCCTTAGTGAATTGAATATCTATAACTCTTTTACCATTCTTTAATGTTTTTCACACCGTAAGTTTTGGTCCATATTTTTTTATGGTCTTCTTCATAGTTTTAAGTTTATGTTTTCTGGCTAGTGAAAGTACACACGAATAATATAGAATATAAAATAATCTATTTCTAAGTTTAGTGTAATTTGTGGCCATTTTATAATAACCAAGAATACCTCTAGCAAGTTTGATATATATAAAGATGATAGTTCTATCTTCTTCATGTATGTACCTACCTGAACTAGTTGGTACTCCTTTCATTCCGTACTTACAGAAACCTTTGTCCTTTAATTTAAGAACAATTTCTTTAATAGGAGCATTAATGATAGGTCTTGAAATAGATAAAGAGGGATATGTTTTTCCAAAGGTTGTTTTCTTGATAATTGGACGCTTTTTATAATTCGTCACTGATATATTATATCCTAAGAATTTTGCATAATCTTTACTTGCATGAGTTATTAATGTTTTCTCTTCATTCATTTTTAGACCTAAAGTTTCTAAGAAATCACTTATACGTTTTTTAATTTCTAAACAATCATTACGAGAACCAATAATACCAATAAGTACGTCATCTGCATATCTTACAAAGTGCATACGTTTATAATTAGGGTCATTACAAATAAAAGCTCTAAATTTATGAGTCAATATTGTTGCTCTTAGCTTCTTCCTATTTGAAAGAAGATTGGTAGCGTTAATGCTATTAGATAAATTTTTATATTCCTGGTTAATCTTTCTACGGACTCCAATATTGAATTCCCCACAAAGATCTTCTAGGAATGTATCTAATTGATCTAAAACTATATTTGATAATATAGGACTAATTATAGCTCCTTGGGGTGTACCAACTGATGTATTATAAAATGTACCGTTAATCTTATATCCAGCTCTTAATATCTTATAAATTAAGCTAATAAATGCTGGATCATCTATTTTCTTAGATAATTGTCTTATGATAATATCGTGAGGGATACTATCAAAACACTTTTTTATATCTAGTTCTATATATCAATTAACAGAAGGAAAATTATTTCTTACATATCATATTGCATCTAAGCAACTCTTATTTGGTCTAAAACCAAACGATTTGTTACTCATTTTGGTATCAAAAATAGCATTTAAAACTAAATGTATAGCTTCGTGCACTATTTTTTCCCTTGGGGAACCTATACTAAGAGGTCTAGTACCTCCTTTAGATTTAGGGATTTCAATTCTTCTAGTAGGTTCAAATTTGAAATTACCATTACCTAAAGCTTTAGATAACTTTTCGAAATACTTGTTATTCACACCATGCAAAGTTTCATTATTAGTACCTTTGGTCATATTCCCTGGGTTGGATTTAATCTTACTATATGCTATTTTAAGTATGTCTATATCTTTTACAATTGACATAATATCTCTATTTACTAAATCACGGTTATCAAGATTGCATTGTGTTAAATTTTCTAATTTCAATATTCCCGCAGGAATAGTTTCCTCAGAAGTGTCTTCCCTGCATCCCTTCGCTAAAATCCTAGTATTATTACTAAGATATCTCTTCTGTTGAAGAGAGGCTACTACGAATGTTCCGTTGCCTCCATACTTTCATATTTCAGGCAATCCCGAATTCTTATATTGTCCGCTTGCTTTACTTAGGCCTCCCGGTTGCGATCCTTTACTTAAGGCTGTATCATCCAATACTGACTCATCCGAAGTCTCAACGTAAAACTCTGGATGTGGATGATTCTTCTCCAAGTGAGAATAGGGAAGTCAAACCCTACAACAACTTTCTAAGGGATTCATTAACTTAGCCATATAAAGCGTAGCTCCGGAGAATTTAATGCTCCCCGTTTTTTCACATGCTATTTTCCCGGCAGGGTTGGCCCCATTTCGGTTGGTGAAATGCTTTACGCAACTTATATCTTTAATTAAGAATAAGGTCAATATGATTACGACTAGAATAATTATCTCAACTTGAGATTCTAGCGGCGAACTAATATAATTAGACGGCGCACCATTAAATACTTGATTATTTCCTCCTAAAAATTGAGGGTTAGGTCCTGATAATTCTAAACGTATTATTACTGACATTCCTGTTGCTACCATTGCTGATATTAAACCATATCCTATATATAATATTCCTATGTCTTTATGTGATGTACTATATAATCAACGAGTTACATAACTCATTTGTTTTGTCATTTGTTTTTATTTTTATCTTTTTTTATACTTATTTTTCCTTTATTTTCCTTTTTTTTACTTCTTTACCTTTTATTTTTATTTTATATTTCTCTTTTCTTCCACTTTTATACTATTTATATATTTTCTTTTTAATTAAATATCTTACTATTATCTTAACTATGTTAGTTGGTTATAGATAATTTACCCGAAAGGGTTGATCATCTCCTAATGTAAAATCATATAATTAATTAGTTTTATTGATTGAACATATATTTGAATAGATTTATCCGGCGTAGCCGGCCATATAATATTATAAATATAATTAACCCCTCCCTAAAGGAGGGGTTGATAATATCTTTTAGAGTATATAATGAATCCTCTTATGGATTTATCATATTACTTTAGGTATATATTAGATATATATAATGTATGTTAATCTTATTTCTTTGAAAATATTATTAAAATATAAAACATATATATATATAAAGTATAGTAATTAGAATTTACCCGGCTACTAGGCCATATATCATAAACTTTTCTCTAAGGGAGAGATATATAATAACCACCACCTTCGGTGGTGGGAGATAATTAACCCCGAAGGGAGTAGATCTTTTCCCTTTACAATATTATCTACCTACTTTACTTATACTTATTTATTATATCTTATTTAAGTTTATATTTAACCTTTTTATCTCTTTCCCGGCGTAGCCGGGCATATATAACCCGGCGTAGCCGGCCATATATTTATTCTGATTACTAGCTCATATATATTTAATGATATATGTAAGATACAATGCTTATTAATCTTATTCCATTTAAAATAATGTCCCGGCTACGCCGGGCATAAAATAAAATTTATAATATGGCCTAGTAGCGGGGATTTCAATAATTTCATTCCCCGGCTTTGCCGGGTCATATATAAAACATGTTGATCTACAGAAGGTAGTAGTTAATTTACCTACTTTATAATAAATCAAATCATTAGGAATATTATGTACATTTAAAGTATATATATTTTCCTATTAATTATAATATACCCCTTCGGGTTGATCATATCCCTCCACCCAAGGTGGAGGGATATATATATATATAATATATGTTCGTTATATTACCTTTGATATATATTTAACCTCATAAAAGCTATATATCCCGGCTACTAGACTATATATATATATGGCTGGGTGATTTATATTGAACCTATTAGGATTTATCATATCTAATATATAATGAACCCATTATAATTGATCATATCTTTTACCCGGCGTAGCCGGCCATATATCCGGCTACTAGGCCATAAAATTTAAAGTATGTATATAATAACTCATTAATTTTTAAAATACCGGCTACTTGGCCATAGATATCAATAATTAATAACACAGATATATCCCGACTACTTAAAAATATATATATTTATACATATAATCAACCCCCTTTGGGGTTGATCTTTTCCCCTTTAGAATATTCTGAATATTATAACCATGTATATCTTATACTCTTAAATTATATATTTAATCTATCTTTTATAATTGAACATATTTCTATAAGGAATATAATAAACATATAAAGTATGTAAATCCCGGCTACGCCGGTAATATTACATTAGAATATAATAAATATATAAAGTAAATAGATCCCGGCTACTAGGCCATATTACATTGGGTATAATATATATATATAATATAGATCCCGGTTACTAGGCCATATAACATTATGATATTATGAATATGTAAAGTAAGTAGATCCCGGGTACGCCGGTCATATTAAATTAAGATATTATAAAAATAAATATGTATAAATAAATAAATCCCGGCTACGCCGGCCATTTATATACCCGGCTACTAAGCCATATTAAATAAACATAAAATAAAAGATATCCCGGCTACGCCGGCCATAACTTAAATTAATAAAATAAAATTAAGGTAATATTACCCGGCTACGCCGGCCATATATTCCGGCTACGCTGACTATAAAGAGAAATAATATAATTAAAATTTAAAGTAAATATATCTCGGCTACTAGACCATATTACTTATAAATATATATATAAATGAATAAATGTTTTAAATATATATATCACTCGGCCATATAAAGAGTATAAAAGATAAAATATATATCGGTAATAATATATTATATAAATAAAGAAAAGGAGGAGGTAAGAATTAAATTAAAGTATAAACTAATTTATAAGAATCTCATAAGAAATCAATTAAAACATTAGGGAATATACCTAAATATAAAGTAGGAATAATTAATAATAACATTAAGATAGATTCTCTAAAAGTACAATCTTTAGTTAAATTAATATAAGGAGTTTTAATACCACCAGTTAATCTATTAGTTATTTTCATTTGATATGAAGCAGATAAAAGAACAGATAAAGCAGCTAAAGCACCTAAAATAGGAGATAAAGAAATAGCACCAGAAATAGATAACATTTCACCTATAAAATTAATAGATAATGGAGTACCAGTATTACAAAAACTTAAAATAATTAAATAAACAGATAATAATGGCATATAAGATAATAATCCTTGATAATATTGTATTAATCTATTATGATATCTATCATATAATATACCTCCAACAATTATAAATAAACCTGGAGATACAAAACCATGAGCTATTGATAATATTAAACTTCCATTTATTCCTATATAATTATTTGAAAATATACCTAATATACATACTGCCATATGTGATATTGAACTATATGCTATTATTACTTTTAAATCAGTTTGTCTTAATGTTATTATTGATGTATATATAATTGTTATAACACATAAAACATATATTAAAGGTGTATATAATATTGCAGCATCTGATAATGTTGGTAATATTAATCTTATTATTGCATATACAGCTAATTTTAATATTACACCTGCTAATAATATAGATCCAGCTAATGGTGATTCTGAATGTACTATAGGTAATCATGTATGTACAGGTGATAAAGGTGTTTTTACTGCTATACCTATTGATATAGCTAAGAATAAAATACATTGTAAATCAATAGATAAAACTAATAAACTAGTAGCTTGATAATCAGTATTATCTAATAATATTTCATATAAAGCAATAGCTAATAACATAAATAAAGAAGAAAATAAAGTATAAATTAATATATAATCAGCTGCTTTATCTTTATTAGCAGCACCATATAAACTTATCATTATAAATAATGGAGCTAAAGATGCTTCAAAATATATATAAAATGATGTCATATCTTGACAAATAAAATTTATTAATAATATTATTCCTAAATTTATTATTAATTCATAATATAAATTAGATTTTATATTATTTCAATTTGAAATTATTGATATTGGTATTAAATATGCTGTTAATAATATTAATATATCTGCTATTCCATCTGTTGTATAATATACATTTATTTCTTTTCAATCTATTATTGTTGGTATTGCTATTAAACTACTTATTATTAAATATATCTCTTTTGATATACCTTTAAATATTCTACTACTTATACTTGTAAATATTGTTATATAAAAATATATTAATGTCATTTTTATTTATTTTTTTTTATTCTTTTTATATGACTAAAGGGATTTGAACCCTTAAATAAATTAGACCTAAACTAATCGCGTATACCATTTCGCCATAGTCATTTCGGATGCAACGTGATTCGAACACGTGGACTTTTAAGGTCTTAATAGCTCAAATATTACGCTTTAAACCACTCAGCCATACATCCTTTCCTATATAATCCCATTATTTATACCGGCTACTAGGCCATAATAAATATATATTATCTTACACACTTTATATATGTTTATTATCTTTCACATTATACAATAAATGATCTTTAAAAAGTATTATTCCCCGGCTAATAGGCCATTTATTTTATGAAGTATATGATTATTAAATAAAATGATTAACTCACTTTATGGATATTTTATCTTATCTAAATTATGATTCCCGGCTACGCCGGCCATTTATTTTATAAGTATTTTATTCCATTCGGATTATGATTCACCTGTATTGTTGATATAAGATCATAAAAAAGTATTATTACCCGGCTACGCCGGTCATTCATATTATGGAGTAATTTATCCCCTCCTCTTACAGAGGAGGGGAATTTTATTTCTTATTAAGTTTTAATACTCCTTCTTTGCTGGTATTTATGGCCGGCGTAGCCGGGATTTAGTTTATTTAACCAAATAAATAATTGTAAATGAATAAATATATCTTTTATCTTATTTTATTTATATAACCGGCTACGCCGGGATTAGTAAATAATCTTTCCTTAAGTATTATAATCAATATGTTTTATAAATTAATCCATATTACTAGGTTATAAATATATAATAATTATATCCACCATAGGTATAAAGGATAATTAATCTAATCCCTTCAGGAAAAGATACATATCCCCTCCTCTTATAGAGGAGGGGATGATTAATCCCACATTGTGATATATATTCATCTAATATTTATATGGCCTAGTAGCCGGGATATATCCAGTTATTAGACCATATATATTACTTTTAATTATAAATAAATAAATTATATTTTAAAAATGATATAACATATCCACCACTTAAAGTGGTGATTATATATATAATCTCTTCATAATTATATATCATATATCCCGGCTACTAGGCCTAAGATATTTATATTATCAACTTATAGTGGATTAGATACTATATTCATAAGCCCGGCTACTAGGCCATCTATATCCCGGCTACTAGGCCATATCCGAAGGAATTATTAAACATATATATCATATCAATAAAATATATATATATACCACTTATAGTGGAAGTTATATAAAATCCACCACATTCTGTGGTGGATAAAGATATAATAAACTTACAGTAAATGATATTTCATATATATCCCGGCTACGCCGGCCTGATAAAGAAATAATCCCACCCACCCTATGGGTGGGTGGAATGATTAATTATATCATAAAGATATATATATTATTTATTCGGAATTATATCTCATATCGTAAAGATATATATATAATCCCACCCACCCATTGGGTGGGTGGGATGATTAATCATATCATAAAGATATATATATTATCCCTTCAGGATGATTAACCATATCCACGACTTACAGTGGTGGAGATATATATATATATATATATTATTAACTTTAAGTGATGATATATCAAATTACCTGGCTATATATTAATATATATTTATATATATTAAATCGAGATTAAATAAAAAGTAAATAAGATATATAAGATTATCCCACCCACCCATTGGGTGGGTGGGATGGTTAACCAAATCCACCACTTACAGTGGTGGATATATATATCCCGGCTACGCCGGCCATATATTTACAGTGAAATATAAATGATATATATAACCTGACCATATATATAAATATATATATTATTGAGATTAAATAAAACCCGAGTACTAGGCCATAGATATGATAAATAAAATTATCCCACCCACCCAATGGGTGGGTGGGATGGTTAATCCCGGCTACTAGTCCATATGTTTATATAAATATATCCTATCAATATTATATATAATATATCCCGGCTACTAGGCCATATATATATATAAATATATACTATCAAGATTATATAAGATAAAAAAAAATATAAATAAATCCTGGCAATGCCGGTAATAAAATGTAAAAGAGAGTGAAAAATAAATTATTTCCCGGCGTTGCCGGCCATAAATAATTTATGATATAATTCTTTAGAATGATTAACGTATCTTCTTTCTAAATTTAAAGCACCTAAATTTATTTCATAAACAAAGGCAATAACTAAAGAAAGTAAGAATAAGATAAGAATAGTTAAACCATAAATACCATTAGAATAAGCACTAATAACAAAAGGTAAAACAGAAGAAATTTCTAAATCAAAAGGTAAGAATAATATAGCAACTAAAATAAAACCAACACTAAAAGCAGATCTAGATTGTTGATATGATGTAAAACCACATTCAAATGGTCCATCTTTTTCTATATATGAATTAGATGTAGATATTAAATAATTTAATATTATTAATACACATGCTACTACTGGTGTTAAAATTAAATAATATGTAAACATTATATTGTTATTATATATAATCCTTCCAATATATTAGGTAAATATAAAAATAATGTTATCATTATTATTGTACATATTGATATTATATATGCTAATGAACTATTTATATAATTATTATTATCATATCCTTTATTATTATTATTTATTTCTAATTTAAATATATTTAT
This sequence comes from Metschnikowia torresii, assembly GCA_002893725.1. Classification (NCBI taxonomy): domain Eukaryota; kingdom Fungi; phylum Ascomycota; class Pichiomycetes; order Serinales; family Metschnikowiaceae; genus Metschnikowia; species Metschnikowia torresii. The sequence goes on along the minus strand of NXHD01000017.1, from coordinate 3,003 downwards.
TGATTTATGACCAATATAATTAGATGCTAATATTTTTATTATATTTGCATAATAATATGTTGCTATAACACTACATGTTATTAATAATAAAGATTCTAATATATAATTATATGAAATTGAACTAATTAAAATATAAAATTTAGCATAAAATCCTGGTAAAGGTGGTATTCCTATTAATGAAAAGAAACTTAATATTAAACATATTATTAATCCTTTATTAGGTATTTTTAATTGATGTATATATATTATTGGTGATCAATTAGATATAGGTTTATCTATATATTGACTAATTGCTAATATAGATAAAAATATTATTATATGAGTTAAAGTATATTGAATTAAAAAAATATATATAGATAAATCAAAAGTTATAATTGATAATAAAATATATCCAAAATTTAATAAACCACTATAAGCTAATATAGTTTTTATATTTATTTGAAATAAAGGTTTAAATGAACCTATAATTAAAGATAAATAAAAAAATATTATAAATATATAATTATCAAATAAATTTAAATTAGCAAATATAAATGATATAATTGATAATTTAGCTACTATACTTATATAAGCAGTAATATATGTAGGTGCATAATTATATACTGCTATACTTCAACGATGTAATGGAGCTAATCCCATTTTAAACATTAAAGCTATTAATAATATATCAAAATATATATTACCTAAAAAATTAGGTGTATTATTAGCATATTGATAAAATAATGAGATATCATTAAAAGAAGTAGAACCAGTTAAATTATAAATAAAATAAGAAGAAACTAATATTATAGTTGATGCTATTCCTCCCATTAAGAAATATAATAATGAAGCTCTTGATGCATTATATGATCTATTATGTAAACCTGTTAATAAATATAATGTATAACTTTGTAATTCTATTAAAATATATAATCCTATTAAATTATTTACTAATGGAAATAATATTAATCCTATTATATTAGTTAATATCATTATAATATAATATGGTGAACTTATATCATATCTTTGTTTAGATATATTATATATTAATAAAGATATAATTAATAATAATATTAAAATCATTATAGGTAAATTATAAGAAGTAATATTAAAATTATTATTAAATAAAGTTATACCTGGAATTAATGGTATAATATTTAATGAATTAATAAATAATATTAATATAAATGTTATTATTATTATTCCTAATCTATTTAATATTATTGAATGTCCTATTATTGGATTAGAGTAATTATACCCTTTATAAGTTGAAAATACTAATATTGTTAAAAATGATGTTATTAACATCTCCTATTTCTTATTTTAATGGTATACTTTTAATTAAATATTAATAACATAAATTATAATTTTTAAATAATAAACATAATATACATGTTAATTATAATTTAACTAATAGATGAATAATGATTAACCCCTCCCAAAGGGAGGGGTTTATTATTTAAATGAATAAATATTACCGGTATAACCGGTATTTATATATATAATACCTGATAATACTAATACCCGGCAACTAGGTTATATACCTGGTTACTAGGCCATATTAAGTATTAAATCAAGGTAATATATAATTAAAAGGAGATAAATTTAATGTAAGTAAATAGCATCTTTTAAGTAACCACTAAATAAGATACAGAAAACATAAGCTTGAATCATAGATATAGCGAATTCTAAGATAACAATACTTACAACACCTAACATAGGAATGAAACCTCCAATAAATCCAAAAATAGAAGATCCCATTAAATTAAATATTAAAGAACCTAAAATTAACATTAATAAATGTCCAGACAATATGTTAGCAGATAAACGTAAACCTAAAGAAATAGCTCTAGAACTATAAGATAAAGTTTCAATTAAAACTAAAACAGGAACTAAGGCTAAAGGAGTACCAGTAGGTATAAATAAAGAGAAGAAACCTAATCCATGATTATATAAACCAATAATAGTTAAACCTAATCATAAAGTTAAACTTAAACTTATAATAGCAACTATTTGAGCTGATATAGCAAAAGAATAAGGTATCATAGATATTAAATTAGCAATTAATATAAAATTAAATAATGAAAATATTAATGGGAAATAATATCCTCCTTTATTACCTACTTGACTTTTAACCATATTTAATATTGTATCATATATTGCTAATATTCCTATTCCTCATCTATTTCATCCTAATAATGATTTATTTAATAATATTTTATATATATATATTATTATTAATACTAATGATAAATATATTACATAATTTGATATACTTAATGTTATTATATTATTTATTGTTAATAATGGTTTTATTTCAAATTGATCTAATGGTGAATAAAACATTTTGTCTTTTTTATTTTCTTAATTTTTTTTATTTCTTTTTTATTTTTTTATAATACCTCCTTTCGTCATGGTTATCTATCTATCTCTAAATATTTCATTTTTTACCTTTTAATATTTTCAATATATTTTATTTATGGCCGGGAATAAATCTTATATTATAGTTGATAATATCCTTATATTATTAAATATAACCTAAATAGATTATTATCAACCCTTTCGGGTTCATTATATATATATAAGTATATTATTAATAAATCCCGGCGTAGCCGGTCATATATAAATAAAAGGATATTTATATTTATATTTTCTAATTAATAACATATAACCCGGCCATATATATAGCCCAGCGAATACGAGGATCAATTTATTAAAATTGAAATAATTATTTTTTAAGTTAAATAAGCTTAAATAGCTTTAAATTTTTATTACTAATTTTACCAGTATTTATCTGGTTATAATAATATTATTAATAATAACCTATTATATTATCCCGGCTACGCCGGCCATTTATATATCTTTATATAAGATATATCATACTAAAGATATAATATATTATCCACTGAATGTATAATTTTATGGCCTAGTGATAAATATGCCCGGCGTAGCCGGGATTATGATATATAATCAACTGAATGTATAATTTATATACCTTTATGATATGATTAATCATCCCCTTTA
>NXHD01000018.1:0-10482 GCA_002893725.1 Metschnikowia torresii | reverse complement strand
GCATTCCAGTGATGCATTGTGCCATTGACGGTGACATTGTTCAAGACTTCGGGCGCTAATTGGCCAAACGGAAAAGTATCGCGAGATCCCGTAGTAGGATAAATAGGGGTATCTTTAAGGAAGTGCTTCATTATCTTAAAGGCACGCTTTTCAGCATATGGAATCACATCGGCGTTGTTGTTTCTGAAGTCATAATTAACAACGCCTCCATTGAACAAAGCAAACTCAAACTTTAACTCTTTTGACATGTCACTGATATGCTTTAAGGTGCTGTTGACCAACACCTCTGGTGGATCACATCTATAATATCCAAAGGTTGGTGCTGGAGTGTGGACCCAATTCCAGCCTAACTTTGCTGGTAAGTTGTCGAAAGCCCCCCGCGAGTACACATTTTTTGATTTGTAATGAGCTCTAGGGGCGAAGGATAACTCGATATCTTCTTCAGCCCCAAATTGTCTGTAGCTGTCAGTGAAGTTGTATGTACTGTTTCGAACGTCCTGATTTACTGTTTCAGGTCGGGCTTTATAGATAATACTCGAGAAAGCCTCAGCACCAACTTGGTATTTTAACAGAGTATGGATGTTAAAAAAGTGCGCAACGTTAAACGTACCTTAGAGGCTTTGTAAGTGGGCTGAAAGTAATGCTTGGGCTGTTTTTTTTTTTGGCCACATTGACTCAAGATCAAAAGATTCTGTCACGTCGACTGATTTGGGACGAGTTCAGTACCCTCCTTTATAATGACAAAAGAGGTCTAGTGTGCTATTTGAGTCAATATTCATGTTTTTCAAAAGCTGGGTGAAATCATTGCTGTGGAGGTCGAACAATTTATTTGAGACCGGCTGTCCCAGTGCATCTTGAATAGAGCCACTCCGGGGATGCGACGTGAAGTAGATTTCTATAAAGTGACACATGTTCTCGACATTTTCTTTCAAATAAATACAGTACTTGTAGAGCAGTATAGCGATCAACTTCAGGTTGGCGGGGTCCTTGTCCAATAACTTTCTTGCGAAAAAATCATCTTCTGATGACATTTTTCACAGCTATTGCCCNCAGGTTGGCGGGGTCCTTGTCCAATAACTTTCTTGCGAAAAAATCATCTTCTGATGACATTTTTCACAGCTATTGCCCTTAAACTGCTTCATGATTTGCAAATTTCGCCTTATGTACTCTTGCTCATCCTCACTAAGTGCATAAATAAAGTATTCAATGGGTGAACCAGAGGGCTTAATGGGATATACATCTTTTGGTTTGCGATAATTTTTGTCGCCCAAGACGTAATTAAACGTCTGTAGTTACAACACAAGTGCGATCACAACATTGTAAAAATTCTGAAACCGTTGTGAAGGAGATCCAACAATCAGAAATTGAGAAAATTTTCCAAACCTTTAGGATGAGGCCAAAGTTTATAAACTCAAAGGCAAAGGTTGTACTTCTGCAGGCGAACAGGTGAGTGATCAAGAAATGCAGAAAACTGCATTGTTAAGTCGTTCATATAACGTTCATCAATGGATCACTAGATCTGAAAAAATGATGATCCCATTGCCTATATCTCCAAGGAGAGGGGGGGGGGGGGATTTTGTTAAAAGCTGGCTGAAGTACTTCTAAGTTGTGATTTCAAAGATTGTAGGGTGTGCCAATCATTGTTTTGGCTGAGCGTTTAACTAATTCAAGAAAAATTAACTCCATTGTAAGTTCGCTTTGGAAGTGATTACCACTTGAGACAATAATGATGCTGCTGTAAAGTGCTTCAAAACACGGAAAGCAGAATTTTTTTTCATAAAGCGCGTAGAAAATCCTTACATGCTTAGAAATGGCCCCAAGAAGTAAAGCAACAGTCTGGTATTTTTAAAAACCTTCTATAACCATTCGTGTAACCTGGAAAGAATACTGTGGGGAATTAAAAAATATAATGTGCTTCAAAAAAACACGAAAGAAAACCGAATGATTTCTCATCCCTATGGCTGGATTTCTCACCGTTAGACGACGAGACTTCACTCCAATGGCATCTGTTGTGGTACCGCTTGAAGAAGCTACAATCTTGAGGAACATCCAATTAAACCAAAATCAGAAAAGCACTTCCAGAGTCTCGACTCGACTCTACCCTGTTCCGTGTACTAACATGATGATGTCATGTCACTAACGTGATGCACTATCTCGTTCATACGATGGGTTTATTTCACTGGCAAAAACACCTACAATGGGTTGTTACTGGTCCGCCGGTTTCTCGCCCCCAAGATAAAAGCGTTGCTGAAGGTAATCTGCAAGTATCTGTATCGATCCTTCAAGTAACAAAGAAGATGTGCCATTTGACTCCCCACAACCTAGAGATTTACCCCGCCGCCGCGGCAAAGATTGAAGTGTTGGCTCAGGTTATGAAAAACCTGCAACGACACAACAAGGTCTTGCATTATAAACGATATATTGCCCCAATTAAGGTTCGAGCAAGGGCAGCAAAAACGAGCTACTGATTGGCTTGTATCATGTCATCCTGTACATGCCCGCCAAAACTTGTCTAAAAATGCCAAAATGCACCCCACCCTGCAGATTCCCCGCCGTCAATGCGCGCGGCCAGCTTCCCCGCAGCACCCGTTGGCAGCAAAATCTCCAGCCGGAGGCGGTACTTAATTCCCTTTTGTTGTGTGTTTGCGAATTCATCACAACTTGCCATGTTTTCTCTTTCGAAATTAACAGGCTTCCGTCTCAACTTGGCAATCGCCATCGCAGGTGCAAGTGCGTGGATTTTGCAAGGCTATGACCAGGCAGTGATGAACGGTCTTTTGACCATGTCTCTCTTCGAGGAGCAATTTCCCGTGTTAAACCCAAACAGACCCGGCGTCAACGAGGCCCACGCTTCGTTGGTCAAGGGAACCATCGTTTCCATCTACGAACTCGGCTGTGCAGCAGGCTGTATCAGTTGTTTCTTTTTGGGCGACAAGCTCGGTCGCCGCAGATTGATTTTGCTTGCAACCGTCATCACCATGATCGGTGTGGTCCTTCAGGTGTCGTCTTTCCAAGTTGCACAACTCGCCGTGGGCCGAATTGTCACTGGTCTCGGGGTCGGAGCATTGACGGCAACCGTGCCGGTTTGGATCGCGGAGTGTTCCAGTGCTAAGCTAAGAGGAAAGATGGTATCGCTCTGCGGGGCCTTTGCCATTCTGGGCGTCTGTCTTGCGTCGTGGATTGACCTTGGCTTCTACTTCATCAAGCACAGTGCAATCAACTGGAGAATGCCCATCGCCATCCAGGTCATATTCCCCATTCTCTGCTTCATATTGGTGTACCATCTCCCCGAGTCGCCCAGGTGGCTCGTCAAAAAACAACGCGTGGATGAAGCCGCAGACATCTTTGCCCGATTGGAAAACACGACCGTTGACTCCGACCACGTTACAAACGAGTTGGCTGTGATTCAGCAGTCGCTTTCGGAAGACGTCAACGCTGTCAAGGCTTCGCCTTTTGGCTTCACTCGCAACAAACACTTCCGCAGAACCCTATTGGCCGTTGGTGTCAATATGGGCGCGCAGTTGACTGGTATCAACGTTGTTACTTTTTACTCGACCACCATCTTCGAAGATCAGTTGGGCTACTCTGCCATCGAGTCCAGGATTTTCTCTGCCAGTTTGCAGGTGTGGCAAACCATCTGTGCGTACATGTCTATTTTCCTTATTGATTTGTTTGGTAGGAGAGGTATCATGATCCATTCGTCTTCGATCATGGCTGTGTCGCAGTTCGTGCTTGGCGGCTTGGCTTCTAACATTTCAAACCCAGCAAACGGTAAGGCCATGATTGCATTTTTCTTCATTGCATTGTATGCTTTCCCCACCGGTTTGCTTATGATTGTTTTCATTTACTCGGCAGAAATTTCACCTTTGGAATGCAGGGCCCAGATCACCGCCATGTCGTCTGCGGCCAATTGGTTGTTCAACTTCGCTGTGGCCGAGGCTTCGCTTGTGGCGTTTGATACCATTGGCTTCAGATACTACTTTTTGTATGCCAGCTGTGCCACTGTTTTGTGTATTTCCATTGTCTTGTTCTTTCCAGAAACTAAAGACCGCTCTTTGGAGGAAATTGACGACATTTTCATTGCATCCAAGAGTCCGTTCGACACCGTTTCGATTGCAAGAAAAATTGCCGTTGTTGGAGATGGCCAGCGTCCAAACATCATCGACTGGGAGGAAAAAGAGGCGTCCGAGCACCTCGAAAAGGTTCTCAACTAAGAGCCCATCCCGTTCAATACTCAATTACAAATTTTTCCACCCAATTGAAGTCAATCTCAATTCGTTGTCTAATTTAATCCGCCCTGCAGGTGCCAAACCCCACTCGGGATTCCAACGCGCAGCGGTGTATGCGGCCTGCCCCACGTCATCACCATGCACACTGGACCACTTCGCACTGTGGATTTTCGGCTAAAAATGAATGCCTCATATCTCCCATATATCTGTCGTGGGCAAATCTGTCGTTAGAAAAGTGCCGGCGCAACATAAGGAGAGCAGCCGTTTGGAAGTCGCTCCCATGCGCCACGGCAGCTTCAGATTTCCTTCACGTTTGAGCGGCATACATGTGACTTCATGGCTCAAGGCTGACAATTTTGAAGAAACTCATTGCAAAGGCTGAAGCCGGTCAGTCGTCAATTCTTTTCGGCTTTCGGCCGGCTTTCGTCGACTTGGACCATTTTGCTTTTCGAACTTTGCTTATCAAAATCAGTCTCCAGCGCGGTATAAAGGGCAGTTCAAATCCCGACTAATAACTATAATGATCTTGAAGACGTTGGAAGCGACGAGCGGTGAGACGTTCTTTACAACTTTAGCAACTCACTTGTTCTAGCTTTTTCTTGAACGGCAGCTGCGGCAACCTTGGAGAGAGTTAATATCCACGGCTTGGAATTCGCGATTGAAGGAGGCAACAAAGCATTGAAGCCGTTTTTTTTGGCGGGCCTCCAAGATGTTGTTCTTGTCCCTGACAAAAAAGCGAGCGTTGGCCATATCTGCCTTCCAAGGCATGTTTTGATGGCGAGTATGTTTGGGATCGTGGAAGTAATGACTGCAAGAACAATGTGATTGAAATCTGCAAGGCACTTGAATTGTTAGTCGGAAAAGGCTTTAGGTCAACGAGAAGCATCACACTCGCTTGGGGCTCTGATAAGAAAACCCAAATGCCCGGGAAGCAGGGAACTTGGCAACAATTTTCTACGAAAAGCTTGGCAAATTCCATCTTTGCAATCGTCGGTGAGGGTGGTTGGGGAATTCGGCAGATTGAAAGCGGCAGATTTGATTTCCCAACAACAGGCACTAAGGGCCATGTTGACGCTGTGAATCATTTCGTGAACATCGGGAAATATGCTGCGGCACCGCCTTAACACACTGAAATCGGTACCATGGCTGAGCTAGTCCGTGAAACGACATTTTGCAGCGATGTCGGCGCATCACGAGGTAATTATATACATGCCGGAGATCACGAAGATATAATGTCTCTGGAGCAGTCCCGTAGGCTTTTTAGAAGGTTGGAAATGTCCTGCAACAAATAGTTACTGACGAATATCTTGTTGTTGACCTGCATGACCAAATCCATGACGGATTCCGGCGAGCTCAAGAAGATTGGCGCCTCCTCTATGGGGTCAGCCTCATCTTCATTTCCTGAAATACTCGATTTCAGAAAAGGTCAAAGGCATTGCAAAAGGTCATTCGACTGAATGAACCGGTCTGTAAGAGAATTCCAATCATCTGTCAAACAGATCGTAGCTCGCTGTTCGTTGGTGACCATAGTCGCGAGTTTCTTTTTATCGAACGTATAGTTGATGTTGATTAGCAACCCGTACGTCCATAAAATCGAACTGGCTTGAAAAATCTTAGTACGGCTCGAACGTGAAGTTGTTTCCGCTTATTTGAGCGAGCTTCAATAATTGTCCACAGTGCCAAATGGCAATTCTGGAATCTTCGCTTTTATACCAAGTGAGGAGCCTTGGAATGGCCTGTTTGAATTCAAACTCTCCATCGAAGGGCTTTTTCGAGACCGGCTGTCCCAATGCATCTTTAATAGGGCGGCTAAGGGGTGGCGCCGTGAAAAATATCTCCACAAACAGACACATGGGATCGATATGATTTTTCAAAAACATACAGTATTTGTAAAGCAGCATAGCAATCAACTTCAGTTTGGTGGGATCCTTGTCCAATAACTTTCTGGCGAATCTCATTTTTTTATGACATTTTTGACAATCAGCGCCTCTAAAACGCCTCATGATTTGCAAGTTTCGCCTTATGTAATCTTTCCCATCCTCGTCAAGTCCGTAAATAAAGTATTCTTTGGGCGAGCCAGAGGGCCTTATTGGATATACCTTTTCCGACTTGAAAGAAGCTTTGTTGCTTGCAACGTAATGAAATGCCTGTAGTAACAACAGAGCTGCAATCAACTTTCGGAATAACATTTTGACATAAATTCGCAAGTGGCATCAACTAGAAGAGAACATATAGGATTTTTCAAAATTCAATCACGCGAAGAACAACACTGTTTTATATAAGTGGTCAAGGCAGGAGTGCCGCAGGTGCAAGGGTAAGTCATTGTGATTGCTTTGTGAGAGAGCGAACAAACATCGAACAAATCTGCTGTTTTATATAAGCGGAAAAGAACATCTTAGTTGAATACCCACGCATAAACATTAGATAGCAATTTGTTGAGAGAAAATGTCATAAAGGTTTCAAGGATCGGCCAAGTGATGAACCAATTGCACAAAAAGACGAAATTCAATGGGAATATAGCGAGAAAATACAATCTGGGGTCACATCAAGATGACTGATGAACATTTAGAGTTGTTCCGATTTCCCTCATGTAATTAGAGTGATTGAGAAATGTTCCAAAATATGCACAGGACCGATTGGAGGAAATCTTTGGCGCTTTCGGCCCGCAAAAAAAATTGAGGAACCTTTGTAATCTGTCAAAAAAACGTTGACTGCATAGTTTCTGTGGAGTGAACTAAACGGAATCATTTTCAACCAGAAATATATGTATTCGCAGGTCCTAGGACAGCTCACAATATACTGTGGCACGTCCACTGTGAAAGATAGTAAATCAAGACAATCGTGAATGGAACAAGACTGTGAAAGTTGAAAATACAATGGTGCCAAGGCGAATGATGTATCCTTTGCCTAAGGCTCACTTTTCTTTGAGAATGTAAGATGTTTTTTTGTATCGAAAGGTTTCTCACAAATTTATGAGACCATGGTAGCATTGTTACGATGTAAAGGTGTAAACTTGAAGGCTGGTCCCTTTTTAAACATCCGCCATGAAATTGATACAACCTCCCATGATCAAAGCGATCTCATGCACAAGACCCGCCCGCTGGGCCGCTGACATAATCTCTGCAGCGATTGACTAGTTCTCACGAAAATTGGCATTCATACATGGCCCATAACTATAGGTCTCGCAGCCTACAAAGGTGAAAGGCACTGATATCAACAGTTCCACCGCTGATAACATTTCCACCACAAATGTAAGAGTGCTGACCCAAGTATATAGTGCGTGTGGTGGTGAAACACTCCGATTATGAAAAAGTCAAAACGCTCGGGCTCAAACAAGCTTAGAATACGACTGGAGCTGTAGCGATCCCCGAAAATCACTGAAATTGCTCACCATTGGGTACACTTGTATTGAGCTTCAAAAATGCTTCCATTTTGCGACACGGATTCAACGGAATCGGGTCCTGGTGCTGAATTTGGAGCTGGAAGTGAGTAAGAGTCTTTGGTATAGTATCCGGCCCCTGTGCAGGAACAAGTGGTGACATAAATTCCCACAGTTGATTCTTCAACAACAGAATCCACCTCATGGCAAAGCGAACAAGCACTCTCCTTTTCAAAGTCAAATGAACAGCCGAGGCTTAAAAAAGTTCCGTTGCTTTTGAATCGCAACAGGACGGGGCCTTTTTCGATGCCCGTTCCTTTGAGCCGTCCTCGTTGAAGGCCATCAATGTGGCCTTGAAAATTAACGGAAACAGTGAATCTTGCGACTCAGATTTCTCCCTGGCTCTTACCAAGCGAGGCTCCATAGACGGCGGCACCTACATTTTTGTGGCCACCGATGGGCGATCGCCCACTCAGAAAAACTGCTCGTCCATTCAATGCGCAGAAGACTCGCTTTAAAACCTGCCTTTTTCTGGCGTGCAACACTCCCTGGAACCATTCCGTGCACCTTAGCAACGGGCAAGTGCTTCTCGAAGACTGGCTGCCCCTTGGCCGCTCTGCGGAGGTATCACGGCTCTTCTAAGATGAGACACAGGCCAAGTCAGCTATGCTTCGGCAGCGGCAGCGCTTCTAAATGTGGTCAGTGCCGAGGCAATACAGGGTATTGTGGCACCAATGGCCATAGGCTACCCTTGCCTAAGTTTACGCTTGATACATCCGGGCGGCAGCGTTCTACGATTTGGATTATGAGTTTCGCATTCATTACCTCGCACATTGGCAGGATCATCAAGCGATTCACGGTGAAAAAACTACGCTGGATGGCCTCGCATCCACGTCTCGACGATCCTATGCAATTCGAAATGGCAGCAGCCGCATTTTCAAGGCAGCGCAGAGGAAGACGGTTAAAAATCCATAGACCCGCTCAAGAAGCTTGGCCCTAACCTCGTAAGAAGACACCGTATCGTGCAAACGCTGCGCAGGTTCGAAGAGGAGATGATTTTTTCTGCAGACCAGATAATAATGCGGACCTCAAGGATGTGGCAGTGAAGTTCCAGAAATGTTTTTCAACACAGCAAAAGGAATTGAAGGTGAAATCAACCAAAAGATCTCTCTCGAGCTCTAGAAGCTTCAGGAAAAGTGAGACGAATGTGCCACCCCCAGCAGCAGCCAAAATAAGCTCTTGGACCACGCATTTGAACAGATGACCCTCATGCTCGGGTTGAAGAAAGCCAATGTCGAATACAAGCCGGTCTCAGGCCTCTTTAACGTGTGTTCATTCAATGACAACTCGGATTCAATCGGAGATACGCCGGAGATTCTTTACAGAGCCCTTCTTGCCCGAAAGTTTTCACCTAAAAAAAAAGGGCACCCTTTGGAATTCACGTCAACCCAAAGTTGATTGCACGTCTTCAAGACCGCGCGATTAATATTGACGGGTCTTATGTGACCCGTATGATGACTGTGCAGCCAAGCTGCAATCTCGCTTCGTTTGAACTCATTATCCGGACAGAATAGTGTGGGGCAATTTGCCAGGTAATAAACTCGCATTTTATACTGGTGGAGGTCAACGGGGCCTACCCAATCCGCAAAATCTTCACATAATACAGTGCATACCTCACACTTCTCGGTGAAGTAGTATTAGAGCATGGCTTCGCTCCGACGAAAGAATCTCGAGACTTCAGTATCCGGTCGAGCTTCGAGCGTAAGGTCCCTGTCAAGCATTGCTTCATGTGCCACTCGCTCGATCATAAGACCAAAGATTGCAAGATATGAAATTGCCGACGATGCTGAATTACTCAAGGATTATCGGAGAATTGGTAGACTACAAAAGAAAAGATATCACTTCCCAATCAAGACAAATATCAAAACTAAGAAGCCCTCAGCTAGCACTCTTCTTTAAAGTGACAGTATTTCTCTATGGATGAAGCTATTGAGTAAGGACTATCCTACGGTAGACAAGAAGTTTTCTATCTAGCAAATTGCATAATTTTTCGATCTATCTGGTAAACCAATCTTTTATTTGCGGTCAAATGAAAGGGCGCCTAGGCAAGAGTTGGTTCGGCGGCTGTCTGTCTTTTGGATGGTGTGTGCTCTGAGCTACTTTGAACTCTTTTGCAAAGATAGAAAGTCTTTCAGGCCAATGTCCTGGCGGATCAGCATGGTGGTTCCATTTCGTGTGTATAAATGCTATTCAGTCCATCAGACGTCGTTGACCTTCCTGATCTACAGATCCTCCTTCTCGAGATGCAGGTAGATGTACTCGATGCTCTCCTTGACGGGCAACTGGTCCACACCGAAGCCAGTCCACAACACCTGCTGAGCGACGCCCTGGTAGATCATAGGCTCGAGACCGTTGATCACCTGCCAGCCTGCGGCCTTGTAGTCCTTGTAGAGCTGAGTGTAAACGGCCGGGTGGTAGCACATCTCGATGACCGCACCCTTTTCAGGCGACTGGATGAACACCTCGAGAGTGGCCCGGGCCTGAATCTCCTCCGGGAGCGTGGGGGCAAAGTTGGGCACGCACAACACGGTCAAAAGCGGTTTTGTGATGCACTGGGCCTCCTCGGGCGTGCTGATGGCCGTGACCTTGCCCTCGAAGCCGCAGCGCTTCATGTCTTCGGCTAGCTTCTTGGTCTCGTCGGCGAAACGGTTGACCACGTACACCTCTTCGCAACCGAAGTAGAAGTACAAAGCGTAGACTGCGGCACGCGACGCTCCGCCACCGCCGTAGACTAGGCCGGGTCTCTTCTCGGCCTGGCTTTGCTTGGCCACCTCGGGTGCGTTGAACTTGAACGAGTCGCGGATGCCGTCGATG